>CM033476.1:69815493-69858347 GCA_019447015.1 Hymenochirus boettgeri | reverse complement strand
TCATATTACAAAAATTTAAATTTCAAAAATATTATCCGTCTCACACAATAAGGAACTTACCACCCAGCATTCCACCAGGATTGTTTTGTGATTAACATTGTTTTTAGATATTAGGGTTGTCCAAACTGGCACAGTCTGATGAGTGCACTAGCCCCATTCCCAACCAACTCAGGCCCTTCCTGACCCTTCCAGGCCCCACCCATAGGCGTGATTGTTGGGCTCCTATGTATTTAACTTGACAATTGAACAATGGCGAACATTAGATTGATTTGGTTAAAAATCATCACTATTATCAAATAGAAGGGTCAAATAAAATAACCTACAAATCTATATGTCTGTCTATCTAATGCCTTTAACTATGGGCTTTTTTGTGAATAGCAGGTAGTAAGTATGGATAGTATTTATCACAAATTGATCCTTTCTCACTGTTGAAAATTACCATTAGTAACAGTATTTTTTACACATGACTGCAATATCAGATCGTGGCAAAAAATTAGGCTGCTCTCAAAAAATACAGATACATATTTAAATACCGTCGCTATCAGCTGATCAATATCCTCTGGCATACATATTTAAATACCGTCGCTATCAGCTGATCAATATCCTCTGGCATTATTTTACATTAATAACTTCTGGAGGAGATCTGTATTTTACAACCACAACCTAAAATAACACTGCGGCCGGTAAAACGGATTTTTCCTATGACAGATATAGCCTCCTCCAAGAAAATCACTGTGGATGAAACAGGTATAGGAGCCCCATGATAGTTTTGCTGGGGGGCCCAGTGATTCCTATTTAGATCACTAAGAGTCAGTACTATACATTAATCAGCATTCAACATATTTTCTGTTTGGTTAAGGAGACTGGAGAACCATGAGAGCGTCTGCTATAAGATGCAACTAGAATAATTGTCACAATAGGATATTCATTAATTTGGCTTGAAAAAGCCAAATTTCTGTTCTTTCTAATACTTCTTTTGTTTTATTCTTCCGCTTTTTTGGACCGTATCTCCTCCCACAGTTTTTTTTTTTGGACCGTATCTCCTCCCACAGTTTTTGAGCTAGAGACATGACATTCGGTACAGACGTGCGGAGCATATAGGAGAATTGTGCTATCTTCTAGCTAAGGAATCCGCGGGTTTTGGCATTTCACATTGTAATTTCTAGTCATGTGTTCAATCACATGTGTACATGATTGATAAAGGAGCACACAGATCTGAAACATGTTGCTTTTAGAGACACAATACATGTTTTGGAGATAAAATACTGAATGAGGCTCGTCTACCTTTTTCTATATGGTTAAATTGCACATGTATACAAACCCTTAGAAACCCACTAGAATAGTATTTTAACTTATATCCTTAGTATGAGGGAGGCTTGCCTTGTTCAGTGAGTTATCCAAGCATGCCCTGGGGCACCAGCCCTAATGGTGGACTGTGATCCTACAGGTCTACAGCATTGAGAGGTCCATATGGAAGAGACAGATTGCTCAGGCCAAGCACTATTGGATCTGTTGTATTCATTTATAAGGGTAAGGTAAAGCTGGGTACACACAGTAACAATAAAGCCCTGATACCGTCGGATCCGACGGTATCGAGGCTTTATCGTTATGTGTGTACGCTCATTTCCTTGCAGATCCTGTCTGTCATCTTTCAGAAATCTGTACTGTGTGTACCTAGCTTTAGTGTCTTCCATAAGATCTACACTTATTATTGTATGAAAGCTGATTGTATATGACAGAAAGTATGGGTGACATGAATTCAACCATTTGTATAATATCAACAACATGCAGCAAACAATGACAGAAGATAGCCTGAAGGGTTTGATCCTCAATGTTGGTCTGGATTTCAGACATTTCTTTGGTAGAAAACCATGTTTTAAAGAGCTAAAGGTAGCATTATGGAGAGAATATAGGTATGGAGAGAACTTTTAGTGGTATCTGATGGCATTACACAAGTTAAACACCCAATTAATGACTTTATACAGTACATAGCATAAACCTCTGTTATTCTCACACTCACAATATTGTATTTCCCTATTATGTAGGAACTTGAAAACTGGCACCCGACTAGCAGTATGAGCCATGGTTATGAGGTATCAATCCCAGACATTGGAAATCTGATCTGTTTAGCATAGTAATAAAAACTCCTAAACTAAGATGTCACCCATCATTACTCCTGATTTTAGTTTTACCAAATCTGCTTGTTTGTTGACTGTCTCTCTAAATAAAGCTGTGACCTTTTGTCTTCTCAATATCCTGGACTTTCAGTCTCCTAGGGAAAAGAGAGGGGTGCACAGGAAACGTTAAGGTAAATAGCAGCAATTATGATGATATTTCCAATGTGATGTTTTGCCCTTACAAGGGGGATTAGGTAAACATCACTTCTGGTTATATCACAGATACATTCTTTTAATCACATAAACTAGCCGGTAACAAAACACATGATCAGGCCTTGGTAGTAATCCCATAACAAGTAGGTATACTATAATATAAAAACCTGTTAAAACTGTTATTTAGAAATGGCCACAGTGAAATATCAACTCTACCTAGTTCAATCTATGGGATATATTTACAAAAGGGTAAATTTCCCGCAGATTGTTTTGCAACGTCAGTTTTGTACATTTAGGGTTTTACAGTCATTCAAGGAAAACTATACTCTAAAATTGAACTAAAATTTAAGTACCTGGGGCAGGGAAGTCGGATTGATTATTCCTACCTCCCAATGTCATTTCGTTGAGGAGCTACAGCACTATCAGTTTCCATTTGCCAGGTTAGTCCTGGACTATTCCTGCGTTAAAGATAGTGCTGAAGCCAGGAGACTGACAGAATCCATTTTCTCACAGAAACAATATTGGGAGGTAGGAATTACCAGTCCTGTATTCCTGTTCCAAGTACTTTCCATTTCAAATGTTTTTTTTGTTTTTTTTAAACTATTTTGTTTACAATATCATGCCCTCTTAGATAACTTTAGTGTATCTGATGTTTTTGTTGCTTTATGTCATAAATTTATGCTGGATTTTAGTCTATTTCTACCTATCTAAAGCACATGTCAAACTCAAGGCTTGCGGGAATAATCTGGCCCTTCTGGTTGTTGATTGTGGCCCTGGTGACCGTACATCATTCAAGAGCTATCATGCTGGTAGAGATGGCCGAACTTCTAAATAAGTTCGAAAGTCCGAAAACGGACCCATTACAGTCAACGGGGAATGAACTTTCCGAAATGTGGCAGGGTAAACTTACCTTACAGGCCTCTGGGACCTGGAAGCTGGTCTGGGGAACACGTCCATGAGCAGGGCACAACATAAAAAACGGACGTAGTGCACACACACGCTACTTCCGGTTTCCGCGTATCGCTTTCGGTAATCCTCAAACGTTCGATTGAACATTCGAGGATTTCCAAACGTTTGGTAAAACTCAAATGGCCGCTTCAGAAAATCCCTGAACGGTCAGAGATTCCCGAAAACGCCTATTCGCGGATTGCCAACCGACCGACAATCCGGCCTGCAGCTCAAAACTGCATCTCCTAAAATGCCATTTGTAAAAGGTGTCCAATATCTTTTGTGAAGTCCCTACAAGTTGTGGGATCTTAACATTGAGAACTAATGATGAGACTATTAGACTAGATAGGATGTTTAGCGTAGACTGGGCTGCATACAGGTGATGGAGTATTTCTATACTGTGTCCCTCTGTGCCCTACCTGCATTCAAAACATCCCTTTATTTGCACTCATAGAACTGCCTTCTTATTGTGAGATGATCCAGCAGATGTTTAGATGAAGAGAAACATGTGATGGTGTAAACAGTTCCGTGAATCAAGCTACAAAATTAATTTTGTGTCACCCAAATGGATTTGCTACAGTTTCTAAGTTTCTTTCCCACTCTCTTTATGAAATGTCCAACTGGCTTTTGTCAGCATCATCTCTCACCGTAAAGTTAATTGGAACCATTCAGCGGGGATGGAAAACTTCAAATATGTTGATAGGTTGATAGATCTGTTGTGACCTGCTGACATTTAAAGAAAGGAATTAGGACTGGAGTGAGTATAACCTTTAATTAGAACTTGATAATAAACAACGTGTGGGATATTCACACTCTAATCCACAGCTTGCAATGAGGCAGCGTTATATCCTGTTATACTGTCTCCATCTGCTCCAGGTACGTCTGTGAAATCTAAAGTCTTAATACCTGTAATGTGACACATATGGCCCCCAAGTTTGATTGGATGATTAATCCATGAATGCAGCTCCATTTTATAGAAAATCCATTTTGTTCTTTTAGGACAAATAGCTTTTAATAAAGCAGTCCTTGAAATGGGATATGAACAAGAATGTCTTGATCAATGGGACATATATAAATGCTTCAACCATCCTATATTCGAACCAGCTGGATCCCTCCATTTCAGGCTGAACAATCCCCCCCCATATTCACTGTTTGTGGTTTTCGTTATTAAATAGAGGGAAACTGTGCTCAATGCAGATCTTAAACTCATTCCAGAATACAAAAGGGCTCCTTTAAAGTCCAGAAGATGCTGCACAGAGTATCCCAAGCCATAGAAATATTTATGGCATGTAATTCACAAACGTTTAAGTCATTTAACAAATGACCTTCGAGCTGAGGCACAAAAAGGCTCATTTATCTATCATTTCCTATAAAGTTCCGTGCCCCTATAATAAACCCAGTTTACAATCTCCCCAATGGCATGTTCAATGCATCTGCAACCTTTGCCCTGGGCACACACAATTAATTTGGCTTGAAAAAATCCAAACGACAGTTTTCCCTGTTTCATCTTCCTTTTTTTGGGCTGTATTTCCTGCCACAGTTTTCTAGCCAGAGACTAGTGATGAGTCCAAGTTCCTATTGAACCTGGTTTCCAGGTGGAACTGCGGGTTGCAGAAATTCACGAAACCAGCAGATATTTCAATGGGTGTTTTTTAATGGGTGCCATTTTGTTTCCAGCTCAGTTTACACTTTTATTATTGCATTTAACTTTTGAAACAAAGCAAGTTAGAAGTGAAATTTGCCATTTTACATTTTCCTGTTGACTTGTTTCTTATGTTTTTGCTGCATTCTGTGAATTTACATTATTTCCCCCACAAATCTAGTTCCAAGCCTGCAGGGACAATAGGGAGCAATGTCAATGCTTTATTATCGTAATGATTCTAGTATGAAATTCCAAGGTGATCAATGTGCATTTCATGTATATTTAAGTAGGGGTTCTCTATTTAATCTTTATTCTTTAATTTAAAACTCAACACATAAAAAATCCCTATGCTAAGAAGTCAGGGTTAGTATTTACACTAGGAACACGATGCAGAGTAGCCATACAGTTTGAATTGAATGAACTAGTACATATTCTTGCAGTATATACACTTTATTTTTGTTCAGTTTTAAAAATATCTGCTGTATTCAGCTAGATCAACTGGACTTAAAGTTTAGTTCTTGAAGACGTTTCGCTGCATCTCTCAATTCAGAAAGCCAGTCGAATGACTAGCGAAATGTGTTCAAGAACTAAACTTTAAGTCCAGTTGATCTAACTGAATATCCCGAATATCCTGTATATGCCGACAAAGTCTTATTTAAGACGAAACGCGTCCAGCAACTGTTTTAATCAGCTCCTCTGATGTGCCCCATCTATTAAATCCGGAGTAGTATCACATCTTTATTTGCTTTGGGGTTTTGATCTGCCACACTCTTATCTAGTATGTTTAACATGTTTACTCTACTTGAGCAATATCTGTTCGTATACCTGCTATATTTAAACGTTAAAATTCAGGGTACACTCCAGCACACCGATGTTTGCTGTTTGCCAGACAAATAAGTAGGTGCTAACCCCCTAGCCCTCCACTCCAAGGACCAAACAGTTCTATAGCACCTGAGGAAGGGACAGTGCGTCCCGAAACATTGTGTATGTTGTTTGAATAAATAGACTTGGATTCACCTGACTAGTGTGCTCCCCCATCATTCTTCTTGTGCTATATTTAAAGGGCAAGTCCAGCCCTAAAATGAAAACTTACATACAGGTAAATCACCCCCCAAAAACCTAAACGGTAATAGTTTGAAATCTGAAATATACAAGTCTTACCTGAAATCCTGCACAATGTCCTGTTTCCCCTGTTTCTACTTCCTGGTTATTCCAGTTAGTAACTGTCAGTTATGGATTTGACCGTTAACATCACAGCCATGTTAATCCCCTAGCTGCCCCTTCTGAGCATGCCCAGGCTCAGTACCTGCTCAGTACAGGTTTCTAAATTGCTCAGTTTCCATGAGGCATCCAGAAGCATAGCAGGCATACAGTAATGAATTCATAGGACAAACTATGATATATCAACATATTTTAAAGAGGCCATTCTTTCTAAAAGATGTTCTTATGAGGGTGGAGTTGTCCTTTAAACGTTAGCCTTACTGTTATATTTACTCTCTTTTGATGTTTTGATACTTTGTATTATGTACTTATAATGTTGTGTATAATGGTGTGTATACAACCCCTATAGTGATCTAGTATCTCGGGTTTATTGAGCACTCAGCACTTTGAGTGCTAGGTATAGCGTACACGAATGCATACACTGTAGTGATATACTGCCGCGCAATGCCCCTATATTATACTCATGAGATATACCTCTATATCCTACTTATATTATGTTATTGTGGACTTTATTTTGAGGAGTGTTTTTATTGGGTAAGGGGGTTTCAATCTAGTCTTATAAATACATATGTACTTGACGTTAATTTGTTACTGCCACTTTTTGTAATAAAGGAGATATTTTAATCATATATACTTGGAGGTGTGCCCACTTTTTATTCACTGCTAATTTTCTTTTTTTGCTTCGGTCTAACTGAATATAACAGATATACCATGACCTGGATGGATGAATATTACAGATATACCATGACCTGGATGAGAATATTACAGATATACCATGACCTGGATGTAATATTACAGATTTACCATGACCTGAGATGATGATTACAGATATACCATGACCTGGATGAATGAAATTATACATATATACCATGGACCTGGATGTGAATATTACAGATATACCATGACCTGATGATGAATATGATATACCATTGACCTGGATGGATAATATTACAGATATACCATGACCTGGATGGATGAATATTACAGATATACCATGACCTGATGATGATATACAGATATACCTGACCTGGATGAATATATTACAGATATACCATTACCTGGATGAATAATATTACAGATATACCATGACATGGATGAATGAATATTACAGATATTCCATGACCTGGATGATAAATATTACAAATTTACCATGACCTGGATGAATGAATATTACAGATATACCATGACCTGGATGAATGAATATAACAGATATACCATGACCTGGATTAATGAATATAACAGATACACCAGGACCTGGATGAATGAATATTACAGATATACCATGACCTGGATGAATTAATATTACAGATATACCATGACCTGGATGATGAATATTACAGATATACCATGACCTGGATGAATGAATATACAGATATACCATGACTTGGATGAAATGAATATTACAGATATACCTGACTGATAATGAATATTACAGATATACCATGACCTGGATATGAATATTACAATACCCATGACCTGGATGAATGAATATACAGATACACCATGACCTGGATGAATGATATTACAGATATACCATGACCTTGGATGAATGAATATAACAGATCACATGACCTGGATGAATGAATATTACAGATATACCATGACCTGGATGAATGATATTACAGATAACCCATGACCTGGATGAATGAATATTAACGATATACCATGACCTGGTTAATGAATATTACGTATACCATGACCTGGATGAATGAATATTACAGATATCCATGACCTGGATGAAGAATATTACGATAACCTGACCGTGGATGAATGAATATTACAGATAACCATGACCTGGATAATGAATATTACGATTTCCAGACCTGGATGATGAATATACGATAAACCATGACCTGGATGAATGAATATTACAGATATACCATGCCTGGATGATAATATTACAGATATACCATGACCTGGATGGTATGAATATTACAGATATACAATGCCTGGATTAATGAATATACAGAATACCATGACATGGATGATGAATATTACAGATATTCCATGACCTGGATGGATAATATTACAAATTTACCATGACCTGATGAATGAATATTACAGATATACCATGACCTGGATGAATGAATATAACAGATATACCATGACCTGATTAATGAATAACAGATACACAGGACCTGGATGAATGAATATTACAGATATACCATGACCTGGATGAATGAATATTACAGATATACCATGACCTGGATGATGAATATTACAGATATACCATGACCGTGGATGAATGAATATACCAGATATCCCATGCCTGGATGAATGATATTACAGATATACCATGACATTGATGAATGAATATTACAGATATACCATGACCTGGATGGATGAATATTACAGATATACCATGACCTGGAGAATGAATACAGATACCCATGACCTATAATGAATATTACAGATATACCATGACCTGGATGAATGAATATTACAGATATACCATCCTGGAGGATGAATATTACAGATATACCATGACCTGGATGAATGAATATTCAGATATACCATAACCTGGATGAATGAATATAACGATAATACCATGACCTGGATGAATGACTATTACAGATATACCATGACTCTGGATGAATGAATATTACAGATATACCATGACCTGGATGGATGAATTTACAGATATACCATGACCTGGATGAATGAATATAACAGATATACCATGACGCTGGATATAAATATTAGGTATCCTGACATTGATGAATGAATATTACAGATATACCCATGACCTGGATGGATGAATATTACAGATATACCATGACCTGGATGGATGAATATTACAGATATACCATGACCTGATGAATGAATATTACAGATATACCATGACCTGGATGAATGAATATAACAGATATACCATGACCTGGATGATGAATATTACAGATATACCATGACCTGATGAATAATTTACAGATATACCATGACCTGGATGAATGAATATTACAGATATACCATGACCTGGATGGATGAATATTACAGATATCCATGACCTGGATGAATGAATATTACAGATACACCATGACCTGGATGGATGAATATAACGATATACCGACCTGGATGATGAATATTCAGATATACCATGACCTGATGGATGAATATTACAGATATACCCATGACCTTGGATGAATGAATATTACAGATTACCATGACCTGGATGAATGAATATTACAGATATACCATGACCTGAGGAGGAATATTACGATATAAATGACTGGATGAATGAATTATACAGATATACCATGACCTGGAGAATGAATATACAGTATAACCATGACCTGGATGAATGAATATTACGATATACCATGACCTGGATGAATGAATATTACAGATATACAGGACCTGGGATGAATGATATTACAGATATACCATGACCTGGATATGATATTCAGATCTACCATGACCTGGATGAATGAATATTACAGATATACCATGCCTGATGGATGAATATACAGATATACCATGACTGGATGGATGTATACAGATATCATGACCTGGATGAATGAATATTACAGATATACCATGACCTGATGAATGAATATTACAGATATACCATGACCTGATGGATGAATATTACAACAGATAACCATGACCTGGATGATGAATATTACAGATATACCATGACCTGGATGAATGAATATACAGATACCATGACCTGGTGAATGAATATAACAGATATCCATGACCTGATGAATGTATTACAGATATACCATGACCTGGATGAATAATATTACAGATATACCATGACCTGGATGAATGATATTACAGATATACCATGACCTGGATGGATGAATATTACAGATATAACCATGACCTGATGATATTACGATACACCATGACCTGGATGGATGAATATTACAGATACCTGACCTGATGGATGACTATTACAGATATACCATGACCTGTGGATGAATATTACAGATATACCATGACCTGGATGAATGAATATCAGATATACCATGACCTGGATGAATGAATATTACAGATATACCATGACCGGGATGATAATATTACAGATATAACATGACCTGGATGAAATGAATATTAACAGATATACCATGACCTGATGATGAATATACTAACATGACCTGGATGAATGAATATTCGATATACAGACTGATGAATGAATCTTACAGTACGGACCTGGATGAATGAATATTACAGATATACATGACCTGGATGAATGAATAACAGATATACCATGACCTGATGAATGAATATAAATATACCATGACCTGGATGGATGAATATTACAGATATACCATGACCTGGATGGATAATATTACAGATATACCAGACCTGGATGAATGAATATACAGATATACCATGACCTGGATGAATGAATATTACAGATATACCATGACCTGGATGGATGAATATTACAGAATCACATGACCTGGATGATGAATTACAGATATACCATGATGACCTGGATGAATGAATATTACAGATATAACATGACCTGGATGAATGAGAACATTCACAAGCACATTCAGTTTTGAAGTGTTTAAGCAGAAATGTCCAACCTACCGCCCCTAACTCCCACCATTCTCTGGAGACATTTAATGTGGCTCCACCCCTAGCTCATCCACACCATAACTGGCCCGTTCAGATCAAGCCCATAGCCACTGCCACCCTAGGGCTTATGGTAGCCATAGACACAACAATTGTGGTTGAACGATCTGGGGTTTAAACGGTCGGTATTGGCTGTTGAAAAAAAAAATTCAACCTGCCGATAGAAACAAAAAGTCTGATCGACGGACGATCACCCATACAAGGGCAGACGATCGTACAATATCCCTTTATGTGCATCATAAGTTTGTAATCAGTACAGGGCAGGACCTATTGTAGGATTTAATGAATGTAAATTATAGCGCTATGTAGAAATTAAAAACAACAGAAGTAGTAAGTTTAGATGCTATAGAGCAAGTTGGGATCTCGTAATGTTTCATTAGGGAACTTTAACTCAACCGAGGTTAAAGTATTAGGTTTGGGTTTTAGGTTTTCTAACACAATGGTCATTTAACACGATGACCTACATATATATTTATATGTAATGTAACAACAACCCTTCCATTTAATTCAGAATAATAAACATGGTGAGACTCTCTCTTCTTTAAAACCCAAATATTTTCTTATTCCCATCAATCAACTGGCCATTGTTTGGATCTGACCTTTACACTGGTAAGTTAAAACCTATTAAATAATATTTTAGCTAAACCAGAAAAAATGACACTTTATATCCTTAAGAAAACTGCATCTGAACCCCTACAGATAAAGAAAGCTGTATAGTCACTTTATTTAATAAACAATAATTGGGGGGGATTTGCTCTATGTTTATATGATCATAAATATGATCTATAATCTACTGTGGACACTATTTATAAAGTAGTGATTTCATGACATAACAATATTGCTCCTTCTAACAATTATATATTACTGGTCACTTTTATCAATTTACAACTTTCCAATAATACGATAAGCGCACAGTTTTCGTTACTGGCCATTATCGCCACTGGCTACCTCCGTAGTTTTAAGCTGTGGATGTGAATTGAGGCGTAAATTACAGATAACAGGTTATTTTATGCTGGGTAAAGGTTTATCGTTTATTAATGATAATGATCCTTTAAAAATACCGACTTGTGATGAACAAGTAAGGCCAGTGTAACAAATCAGGATGATACAATGGAGCTGTGCTGTAAGGCTGTCTACACACAAGCAGATGTTTGTGCTGACCGTCCGTCCGATATTACTGTGTCTAGGCCGGTCAGGCCGTAAAATCTAACCGGTCATTCGTCCAGATCGGATAATAGGGTATGTCGGAAGATAATGGTTGATCGGTAGTGACAAACTGACGGTTGCTGTTGACAGTGAGTTGTCCCAGCCGAATGCTTGTTAGGGGTGAACGACCATCTTGGCCTAAAAAAAGGGCCGCTATCGCTCTGGGTAAACCTGTTTGTGATTTAATATCGCAGAAAGGCCTTAAAATCCAGCGCTAAAGGTGGCACAAAAGCAATATTAAATCACGAGCGACGGTAGCATTTACGAAACCCACACATTTCCGGCTAAGATGGAGTTAAAGTCACGCTAACCAATCCATAGATAAATTGATAATCTCCTCTGGGTACATGTGCCTGAATGTCTTGAAATATGACTCCATCTTTCTACAGACAATCCGTGCATTTACCGTGTGTGATAGAAATGTAAAAGTTCCCCAAGAAAAGTTACTGGGTTATTTCTGGACTTTTCTCCACAATCAACATTTTGAGATTGTCATTTTTGTGTCTCTTATACTTTCCACTTTACATTTAATGCTCAATTATCCCAATTTGCTGGTTCAGTAGAAGGTTGATAGAGACAGATGGTACAATCCAAGTTCTCTGCCAAACTATGGAAACTCTGTTTACATCTGGCAGATTACACGAATGTATTCCACCTCTTTCCTATTTACCGAATCTCTGGGACACTTAACAAATGTGCCATGAATTCTGCAGTTTTCTGGTCCTAAAACCCCAGAGAACGTGAAGGATGATGTATAAGATACACAGACACTGGAACTGAACTGGTGCACAGGGAAACTGATGTTATATTGCTCAGTACCATATAGTCCTGACACTTAGTCCCTTCCAACATTCTACCATCCATATCATGGGCTTGAGTTTCCAGCATTTGCGACATTCAATCAATTGCTCAAAATGTCGAAACCCCGTTTTCCGACAATGTCGAGCAGTTTAGCATAAAAAACAAAGATTGGACCAGGTGGTAAATTTCACCGACCCCATTTTATTTCCCAATCTCTCTGCAAGCTTCAAGCTGAAAGTCTGCCCATGTGTAGCTAGATTTAGATCTGTAGAATCCAATCAGATGGTATCGACAGTTTATGAAATACACCTGACTGTTACAGATTAGAGAGGACCAGAAATCTGAACCTGACCTGATTCCGGCAGATTTCCCAGATCTGACGGAACTTGGACTGTGCGGATTTCTGAGTTTTTAGATTTTTTCCGAACCGCAGAACTATTTTCTAAAAAAATGCGAATTTTTAGAAATTTTCAAAATACTACACAAGAATGCCAAAACAGGAAGTGCAGGAGTTTCCCGGTACTGGATGGTTCTGGATACGTTCCCCGACCATTTCCCGAGTCCCTACAAGTGGAACAGGGTTCAGTGATTTCAACCACTCTATTACAGATTATACATTTTTGTACCTCATATTGCATAATGAAGACACTTTCTGGGGCTTCTGTAGCATTAAGGTAAAAAAAATAGTATTTGAGTATTTGATTACACAATGTGGCTCCATCCTGCCCACGTCCCCGTTCTTACCTGCTCTGGACGGCTTCTTCTTGTCCGTTTCTGCAGTGCTGTCACTGGTCCCCGGCTCTCGCAGTATGTCCGTTTTTCCCTGTCCACCTCACAATCAAAACTATACCAACCATAAAGATGCACCAGTCCCCTCAGTTCCCTGGATCAGGAGTCTCAGTCCATCATTATGATGAAAGGTATTCTTTATTAATACAACTGAAAATCCTCACTGCATGGTAGAGAATGACACAAACGTCTGACACGTTTCAGGTCAGGTGACCTTACTCATAGACCTGAATATGCCCCTAACCACCATTCCATTAAAAAGGCACATTAAACTCCAGTTCCAGGGAACCGAGCGGGACTGGTGCAGAGTCATTAAATCTTTAAGATTGGGATAGTTTTTGAGGTAGTCCAAGCTTATCACAAATCCCCAAAATGCCTGCCTAACAGTAGATCCAGAGAAGGGAAAAACAGTATAGGGGGGGGGGTTCCTTCCTGACTCCAAGTGGCAATCGGAAATTTCCCTGGATCACTCTACTTTATGTATCAATACCAGTACTTGTAAACATTCCTTGTTTGCAGAAACTCATCCAGCTTTTTTTTTGAAACTGACCAATGAACCTGCCATCAACACGTCCCTGGAAGACAGTTCCATAGCTTTACGTTCTCACAGTGACAACCCTTTCCCAACTCTACTTATGTATCAATACCAGTAACTTGTAACATTCTTGTTTGTAAAACTCCATCCACTTTTTATTAAACTGACCAATAAACCAGCCATAACAACGTCCCTGGAAGACAGTTTCCATAGCTTTACCGTTCTCACAGTGAAAAACCCTTTTCCGACTTGAAGCCAAACCTTTTTTCTTTAAGTCTTAGGGATGTCCTCGTGTCCTCTTGACATGTTCATATTGGTGAACAATGCGCCAGATAGTTTATTGAATGGCCTGTTAATGTTATTTATATACAAATCATATCCCCACGCAAGCGCCTTTTCTCCAGCGTACATAATAACTTTTCCAGCTCTCTCATATTCAAGTTCCCCCAATCCCCTTATTAATTTAGTTTCCCTCTCTGAACCCTTTCCATTTCAAAGATGTCCTTTTGTACACAGGATTCCAAAATTGTACTGCTATTCCAAATGAGGCCTTACCAATGCTTTGTAAAGAGGGAGAATATTTTTTTTTCTCTTGTCTTTATATAAGTCAATATCTTTCTGGCTCTAGCCGTTGTCTGCCACTGTTTGCTACATTTAAGTTTAATCAATATTGCATATAACAATGCTGTAATTCATGATATCAGTCTGATTGGCCAAAAAATTGAGTTAGAAGCCATCTGTTCCCTTTGTGAGCTGAAGGTGACCACTGCCAACAATCTCCCTATGTGATAATCCCTACCACGAGTGATAATTATTGGGAATGTTTATTTCTAGCAGATTTGTAGCAGATTACAGGCAGATTCCAATGTAATGCACCAATTTACCACTCTTTCAATTTATTATCACTTTGCTTGGTGTGTTCTGCTGCAGTTTATTGTTAAAAACAACTGTTATGTTTATGTGCTTGGATAACATTTTAGTATATGATATGGAAGGGGAGATAAAGTGTGTCACAACTGGCAGGTGGTCCACCTACTAACACACTCTGCAATGCAAGAAAGTGTATGTTGAACAGAACCTCCTCTCAATCATATATTAGGCCAGTGTATGGCCAACATTAGAACAACTGATTCTCTAGTTTTGCTGTTCTCCTAGAGGAGAATATATAGCATTTTAGGGCACTCTTTGAGCCGCAGTTGGGTGTCTGTGGGGAGCAGGAGTTTAACCTTTTAGTTTCCTCCCTTTAAATAATAATAGTATCAATTTAAATACAATATGCTTAGTCCAAACGAAATCTTACAAATCATGTGGCTTAACTCAAATTTAAATAAACATGGCTAGTGGTGGCTGGTCATACCTATTATTGTCATATCTAGGATGTATGGGCTAGGCATGCGCTGCCACCCTTCCCTGGGTAGACAATGAGGGCTGGACAAGAGTGTGTTTTTTCGGTCCAGGACCAAGACAGGGTGGCTATCAGGGTGGGAGAACTTCAAAACAAGGACCATCGGGTCATAGATGATGGTCAAGGATAAGAAGCAGTGCATTCATTAGGAGGCACAAAGGAACAGCCTGGACTCACAGCAAAAGCTAAATTGAGGAGGTAGCTTTTTAAGTGAGAAGGAAGAAACCAGCCAAAGACTTGGGACCATGTGGGCCATAGTTCCAGAGAACTGCCTGGGCCTTCTTTTGGAAGGGGAAGAAGGGGGCCAGAAGCAGATGCAAAAACTATGGGGGCCTGTCCATTGTTCCAGTAATGCTTGTAGCAGGAATAGGAGTAAAGGAGGAAAAACAGCATGGAAACTGCATGTTTCAGAGCAACATCACAAATTGCACAAGTGTTTGTGGAACTGTACAAGCCAGTAGAGCCCACACAAAACCCTGTACTTCATTGTATGTAACCTACTAGGGCCTAGCCTGTCCACTTTCGAGATGATAGAGATCATTGTTTTTAAAAGGTTGGTTTGGCTGGTGGCACCTGTCCCTTCCACCTGCCTGCTTAGAGTACACACCATATTTGCAGTAGCCTCATACATGGGCCTTACCGCCTGCCTGCCACATCACATGTCTCCATTGGAGAACTCAGTCTACGACCACAGGCCGTCCAATATTTCCCCCAGAATGTTCCACATACACACAGGGACATGCCAGCTGCCCAGGGCCCTGCCTGTCTGATAAGCTTAAAATGAATGATCAGGAATACTATATCCTCCTCATCTTTTTACTATTTCTGCCTCTCTGTGTACCTATAAATCTTTAAATGGCTCCCACCCTACACCTCATAATAAACATACTCTTTCATTGAGTTCCTCCACTTTGAGATAGAGTAATTGTGTAAGGTGTTGAAAAGTGAATAATAAACACAGGCCTGGGTGTTTCTTCCCAGCTTCCAGCAGCTTGTTGGTAGATTCATTTATTTTCCCTGTGTAACTGTAGGACCCCTGCATAGAGCAGACTGGAGACCCTCTCCTGACCTTGCATTCCATTAAGTCCTAGAACTTTTAGGGTTCAGAGGGTAAAGACCCTTGAAACACCATTAAACATTACAGCACAGATCTAAGCACGTTTAGCCATCTACGAATTTGACTTGTAAACATGCAATCATTATACTGTGAACATGTAACAAGAAGTTGTTTTTTAAAAAAAACATGGCAGGAGATAAAACAAAAGCTTGGATGTGAAATATGGAGATTACAAGGACATACAAAGGCTTTTACCATATCACCAAATCCCCACCAGCTACAATAAATGTCTGAACCTCTTGCAATGTGGTCATACCATCAAAGCTAAAATTGGTAAAATAGACTGGGAAGTTTACTACAGTTCAAAATCATTTTAAAACATCTCATTGGCTGCTGCAGATTAGGAAATGTTTCACCTCTTAATAAAAACACCCAAAATGATGTCATGTGTATTTTTGCAGTCAGCACCATTAGCACATAATGAACGATCATTTTAATTCTGACTATTTCACCAAGGATAGATTCTAAACCAAGATCTTTGACATTATAGTGGACCTTTCCTTAGTGTGGAATGTCAGGAACATCATTGATTGAATGCGAATGAAATATGTTTTCCATATGGTGAATAAGAAATGAAATAACTAGCAGTCCATAGGAAATAAATCTATGTGATAAGTGACAGCCTGGTCAGCATCATGTCAAAGAGCAAAATCAATGCAGTTTTAATAAACACAAGCAATATATTAAAGAAGGCTTGGATAAATGAATTGAGAAAGACATGTTAACATATGCCTACACTTTTTAATCCCATTGGCTGTTTCTGAGGCCAGTTCATTCCGTTCCTGGTAAAACTTCTTATCATGTCCCATTTTCTCTTAGACCCTTTGCTTGGTATTTAAGGCTAGAGATGGTGAACTCAATGAAATCCGTTCCACTTGCAGATTTGCAGATTTTTGAAAAAAAATCTAAATAGCATATTTGGAAATTAATGGGAGTCATAAAATCTGGAAATTCCAACTAAAATAGCAATAGAAACTTACTGTATATGGCTCAGGGGGTGGGAAATGGTCTGGGGATCATGTATCAATGGGTAAAATCTTAAAAAAAAAACAAAAAAACCCCGCCCAGTACCAGAAACTTCATGCACTTCCTGTTTTGGCATTCTGTTTTTTAGAAATTTCAATTTTCTGAAATCAAAATTTTCTAAAAATACTTCCGTGGTTCAAAAAATCAGCAAAGTCTGAGTTCTGCCAGATTCGTGAAATTCGCTTTGAAACCAGGTTCGGATTCGGATCCATTTCTATTTAAGACTAGCTAGGTATTGTCTTTATCTCCATAAACACTCAAGCACCTGACAATTAAACAATTCTTTATGGGCAGTTCTACTTGCCTGGATTCTGACTATCCAATAGACCATTTTAATTACAGGTATCCTATTTTGTTTTAATTATCGTTGACTCTATTTGTATAATACAACAAATAGTAGGGTACGACAACTGATTGTCTTTCAATTTCAATCTACCACCCCAATATTATAACAAAATGGGCAAATTTTCTGACATCCCTCCAATCTTCTGACAACCACCCAAGCAGATATTTTGGGGCGGAATTTTGATCACAAAATGAAGGGGAACATTAATGGAAGACGAAGACATTAAGTCCATTGCAGTGCTGCATATTAGATTGATTTGATGATTGAATTTTTAAATTAACTTAATATTTGTTGATGTTGATGTTGATAGTTGATGCAGGGGTCATAAGTATGACCAGCTCGCAAAAGCCTCCATGCTTGGTAGACCTCACTATCTGCAAGTGTCAATTGAGGCAGCCGGCTTCCAACAAGCTCTTCCAATTTGGGCAGTCACTTAATTTCCAATCGAATTAGGGACTTGATGGGGTTGACGGAAGTTTTCCACCTGGCCTGATCTTTGCTTTTTCGATAAACCGTTCGATTTGTTAAGCGGAAAGCCAGGAAAGAGTTATTGATATTACATACATTTCCAGCTTTCACCTTTGGATTTAATTTGAATGTCTCCTTTAGGGTTAAAATAAGTCAACTGGCCGGTCTTTGGTGTGTTGTATATTCTGCGTATTTGAATTTTCTGTTGCTCGCTGTGACAGATCCATAAGGAAAACTGTTTTTCCATCTAACCCTTCCGTAAGAATTAAACTCAAACATTGCTAAAAAAAAATCTGCTGCAAATTCTTTAGATTTTGCAAGGCTTGGGAAAAAGTGTTCATTAAACCTAAGGGACAAAAAACATTTTAATGTGGGTTTCTTTCCATTCAGCAATACTAGAAACTTCTGGGCCCCTAAGCAAGATTTGCTCATAGACTGTGGTCTACCTTGGGCCCTCCACATTTGGATTGTTGCGGATGTAACGGTATAATATATATATATATATATATATAAATTAGACTCATTCAGCGGCCAAGTGCCCAGTTTAAATGTACAGATACCAACAATTATTTAACTGTAGCTGCTTATTAGTTGCATGTGTTTTTTAACTGTGGAGAACTCTCTAGATATTTGGTATGTTCTTGCCTCGGTTACTTATTAATATAGGCCACAGTAATTAAAGCATTTTGTCTCAACGTATGAACAAAAGCTCGACCACCAATGACCTGCCCCCTGGTTATAGAGCATTTAATTTAATTATAATTCATCATAGGATATAATATTCCATACCTAATGCATATACAGTTCATACAACCTCACATTGGTTCCTCATATCCTTTTATTAAACACTAAGGACTATTTTATTATTAGGTTTTTACAATAATTATTTTGGCTTGAAAGAGCCAAATTACTGTTCTACCGTATATACTCGAGTATAAGTCGAGGTACCCATTTTTACCTCATGAGTAAAACCAATTAACTCGAGTATAAGCCGAGGGTAGAGTTGTAGAAGGGAGTGGAAGTAGGGAGTAGAAACATCTGGAGTGGAACTGCACACACTAACCCCAAAACACACTACCCTGTCCCACACACTAACCCCAAAACACACTACCCTGTCCCTGACTCCTAACTCTCCCCTCCAGCCCCAGGTCCAGCCCCAGGAATAAAACCTATTTCCCGCACCCATCTTCTCACCCTGCCACACCTACCATACCTACTACAGACACTACACTACTCCCTGCACCCATCTTCTCACCCTGCCACTACACTTCACTACTACAGTACACTACACTACTACAGTACATCATAATGCTGCAACCTTACCTTTGCAGGAGAGTCCGGGCCCCCGACATCATGCACTTGATGGAGAATCCGCTGCCGCCGCATCCACTGATGGTCGCATCCACTTACGTCACACTCGGCGCCGGTCTAATTTTCCCGGCGCCGAGTCGTGACGTCAGTGTGAGCGACCATCAGTGGACGCGGCAGCCGGATTCCTCCTCAGTAATTGACTGACTCGAGTATAAGTCGAGGTTCAGTTTTCAGGCTGTTTTCACAGCCTGAAAACCTCGACTTATACTCGAGTATATACGGTATTTCTTTTCTTCTAACATTTTTTTTATACTGTACCTCCTTCCAATTTTCAAACTAGAGACTAGAGGAGGCCGGATCGCAGATACTAACCCGGTTCCACGGCAGATCAAGGATCTCGCGGATTTTCCAGAATTCTGCTTTCCAATTTTTTTTGGAACCACAAAATTTTCTAATTTTCAAAATGTTTCCGAATTTTAGAAAATGAGCAAGCCACATGTCTCAAATAAACCAATGGCAGCTATTTATAGCAGTGCCAACCCCCTGGGTATAAAAGGCAGGTAGACAGACGCCATTTTGTCAGTGTGTTAAGGTGAATTAAGTGGAGACTGTGTCTGTGTAGCTCTCAGTGCTGCCTTTGTTAGTGTAAAAAAATATATACTTTTTGTTTGTGTAAAAAAAAAAGCTGTGTGTGTTTTGTTTTCTGTCTCATATTGTGGCTTGTTTTTGTGTATGTGTTTTATTTAAAAAATTTGGGAAATACCTGGTAGGGAAAGAGGGCAAGGCAGGAGCAGGGGTGTTTCTCCACGTGGAGGTAGAGGGAGAGGTGACCTTGCGCAAGGCTTTGGCCAGCAGCCACCTGGCCCTTCCTAGGGCAGCCAGGTATCTATACCTAATATGTTCAGGGGTAGCAGTGCTAGGGCTATCCCTTCTTATCAAGGAAGGCGGGTAGTAGACTGGATTACCCAGCCTTCCTCATCCACCTCCTCGCAGGCAGGGGTGTCACTAGGGTTTTTGCCACCTGAGCCAAACTTTTGAATGCTGCCCTTATGTACCACTAGGTGCCATGAATTGCGCCACCGCAAACCACAGGTGTGTGTGGCTTCCAGCAATGGGTGTGGTTAAACATTTGGTATTTTTAAACTGCACAAAACAGCGGTATTTATAAAGTTCCTCAAAAAGACATTTATCCATACCATAATTGTGGTACAAAATTAAAGTGAGCTCTGCCCGACGCCTCTCTGATGTTTATCAGGGGTGCTGCCCTGAGCATTTTGCTCATATTGCCTCATTACAGAGACACCACCGGGCACAGGTCAGCTGCCACTGTTGATATTGTGCCTGCTCCTTCCTCACCTGAGGCTCCTACTGTGGACATGAACCCTGATCCTCTTGTTCAGGAGTTCATTGCCCACATGACCAGAACCTTCAGGGATCCAGATTGTCTAAGTATATGTTTTCGCAGACTATGTGTGGGGCTAGTGTGCATGAGGAGGAGATGTGCACTGATGCACAATCTTCCCTGATGCCCGAGGTGGAGGAATGTGCTTAGTGCCTTCTGGGAGAGAGGAGGAGGATAGAGTCTCTCAAAGGTTTCCTCTTAGAGTATGAGCCTGAACCCAGAGGCAGGACTATGGTCAGGAGCAGAGGCAGCCCACCTAGAGCTGCGTGTGGAAGTACAGCACCAATGGGATCTGGTGCCAGTGCCCCACAACCGAAGGTGACCTCTGATCCGAGTCGTGACAGTGGCTAAGCTGTGTGGAAGTTCTTCTACATTTAGCAGGAAAGTGCTACTGATCTGTTCAAAACATTTATACAAACATAGAAAAGATAATCAATGCACATTCCTAGGCCCCATACAATATCATATTATCTGCACACTGGCATACTTTATAAACAAAGGGGTTTTAGTATACATTACTTCCAACCACGTCAAGGTAACCCCAGTCTGGAAGGTCCTAACGTCTAACCTGGGGCTGAGGGGGAAGGGAGAGAGCCTGTTATATGGATCCAGTGTGTAAGAATGAGAAATGCAAAAGTTTGCTAATGGTAATTGAAGTAAAGAATTGAAAAGGTTAGACGTTAGGCACCTTCCAGACTGGGGTTACCTTGACATGGTTGGAAGGCTTTTCATTCATGTGATCACAGTAATGTATACTAAACTCCCCCCATGTAGCCACCGTTCCTCCTCCCGCTCCAGCTACATCAGCTGCTTCATCATCCCTAATGAAAACCCACCTCTTCTAGACCCTATATGTAATGCAATGGATCATCGAATATCTGGATCCGATCCGTTTTTTCAAATAATCTGGTATTTTCTAAGAATCTCGAATTAAGAGAACTCGTATTTTTTAAAAAAAATCTTGTATTTATGACGAACACAAAATGAAAGTGCGTGAAATTTTCTGGTACCAGACTGTATTGTTTAAAGACCAATATTTAAACCATTATTTTAGCCAGAAATCTCCCATCTCTACTGCTTACATGTATTTAATTGTAGAGTGAGAGCCAAAGTCATTTTTTCAGTTTACATACCCTTTAACAATCAACGTTCTGCAGATATAGGCCTGTTCTACAGATATAGACCTGTTATACACATTAGGCCTGTTCTACACATATAGGCCTGTTCTACACATATAGACCTGTTATACACACATGGGGCCTGTTCTACACATATAGGCCTGTTCTACACATATAGACCTGTTATACACATATAGGCCTGTTCTACACATATAGGCCTGTTCTACACATATAGACTTTATACACTAGCCTCTTTTATCCACATATAGACCTGTTCTATCCCTATGGCCTGTTTCTACACATATGACCTGTTATACACATATAGACCTGTTTATACACATATAGGCCTGTTCTACACATATAGGCCTGTTTCTACACAAAGACCTGTTATACATATAGCCTGTTCTACACATATAGGCCTTTCTACACATATGACCTGTATAACACTATAGCCTGTTCTACACATATAGGCCTGTTCTACACATATAGACCTGTTATACACATATAGACCTGTTATACACATATAGACCTGTATACACATATAGGCCTGTTATACACATATAGACCTGTTATACACATATAGGCCTGTACTCACAAAAATGCCACATTAATACACCAATTTTTACAATGTATCAATGTAGAAAACACATATCCGTTCATGCAGCTGATAAACAGTATAGAGGAGATTGTCTTTGACAGAAGGTAATTTGCATTAGGTGTTATGTCAATTGCACAGTTGGTTGTGCACACATTGGCTAAAATCAGTGCTGGGCAGCAGGGCCGGATTATCCACAAGGCACCCGAGGCAAGTGCCTGGCAATATATTATAAGCTGCCTGCCCACTATTACACTAGGCTACGTTCACACTAGTAAACGCAGGGGGGAAGTGCATTGTGTTTGATAGCGTAATCATGCGTGTTACTGTCCGTTGATGTCCGTGGATCGCAGTGCAGCAGACACCATCAGAGATGATGTGGCCACCCACATAGGCCAACACTACAGTGGGCTTATAAAGCGAGATCAGATCGCACTTAAAAGCGCATTAGTGTGACTTAGCCCTCCAGTAGAGACTTGGAAATCGTGTCCCACATAGAAAATGTGTGCTATTACCTAGCTAACAAATCCATGAAACATTTCTGAGTTATCAGTGGAAATGTGTCTCAGATGCAATCAACACTTGCCTCTTGATTCAGCTGTGAGCAGACCTAATCAACACTAATTAGCTGCCTCTTGATTGCATCCAGGTGTGAGCAGACTTAAACAACACTAATTAGCTGCCTCTTGATTGCATCCAGGTGTGAGCAGACCTAATCAATACTAATTAGCTGCCTCTTGATTGCATCCAGGTGTGAGCAGACCTAATCAGCACTAATTATCTGCTTCATTATTGCATTCAGCTGTGAGCAGACCTAATCTGAACTAATTAGCTGCTTCTTGATTGCATTCAGCTGTGAGCAGACCTAATCAGCACTAATTAGCTGCTTCTTGATTGCATTCAGCTGTGAGCAGACCTAATCAGCACTAATTAGCTGCTTCTTGATTGCATTCAGCTGTGAGCAGACCTAATTACCTTTCTTGATTGCCTGTGTAACATGTGTAAGTTTGAAAACTTACAACACACACAGACACTCACATTAATAGAGGTTTGTGAAGTCTTTCAAGCCCAATTCAAAATGTATGCTTAAACTTTCTCTTTTTAGTTATTAATTTGCTTTCATTTTAATGCATATCGATGTCTTCTGATATTGGGTTTGCATACCACTAACTACGCTGTTTAGTTATTTGCTAGTTATGTTGCTAAAGAAAAACTAATTTATTCCTATAGTAGTAGTATTCCTACCAATACTATAATATGCTATAAAAGATAGCTGATACTATGACTTCTACTTCTTTTAAAAAATGAAGCCCTTTTATGTCTCTCTGCTCCTGGTGACAGACCCTACTCTCCAAATCATCGATTTTCAGCAGGTGAAATATGACCTGCGGTATTTAAGACCGACCCACCGAAATACAGAAATTTCGGTTAGTCAGCCTGAAATATCTGCTCATGTGTACCTAGTCTTATAGCCTCAGCGTCAAAAAAAGGAATGATAACCATAAGACATCTAGACAATCTTTGGCTGGTTTTCACCACATGTTTAAGAAATGTCACTGCTCTTAATTCCCCATATAAAAAAGAAAGACATTAGACCATTTGGAATGTTCCACACCTGAAATTACAATGACCTTATAGTATTAAATACTTAGGTATCTTCTCTTTTATGAGGCTAGAAGATTAGAATAAAGATAAATAAAAAGACAATTTGATAAAGAAGGGGATTCTAGTGTTTATATTTTATTTTTAACTAATGTTTTTGATGTATTGTGTGGTAGGAAAAATCCCCATATTTTACATTTATTTTACATTACTCATTTCAAAGAGGCTTTTAAAGGGGAACTTAAACCACATTAACTTTTTGGACTTCCGCCCCTCCATTCAAAAGAGTGTCAGTAACTTAAAAAAAATAAACTTTCAGTAAGTGCTTATCATACCCAAAAGTTTATTATGAAATGTCTGGTTCTCCTAATAGTTTAATTTTGTATAAAGTAGGTGTTAATTAAAGTATCACTTTTTTTTTTCCAATTTAGCAATTTCAACCTGGTTGACTGGTCGCCAGTATTAAAGGACAACTATACTTAAAAAAATAACTTTTTAAAAATGAAAGCACCTGGGGCAAGGAGATAGGATTGATTATTTCCACCTCCCAATATTGTTTTGTTGAGGAGCCGCAGCACATACAGTTTTCATCTGCCAGGTTATGGTCCTGGGCCATTCTATATTAAAAATAGTGCTGAAGCATACAGGAAGACTGGCAGAAGCAGTTTTCTTCATCCTGCTTCTCCTCATAGAAATTATATTGGGAGGTAAAAAGCACCAATCCTACCTCCCTGTCTCACGTACATTTTATTTTAACTGTTTATAAAAAAACTTCATACGCACTATAGTTTCCCTTTAAAACTTTACTTGTGTAATGGAATATTCATCTGTTTTGGGTGAACTGTCAACCAACTTATCATGGTCAAAAATCACCACAGAAATGTTGATCAAATCAGTGAAAATTTCAGTTGAGGTGGTAAATTGGCCTAAAAAATTGAACTGTGTAAAAACCCTCCAGCACCAGATCCCCTAGACTACAAGATTATACATTTATCTTTGTAGTACCAAGGCCTATCTGCAATATATACCATACCTTAATGGCTGGACGACCTAAGCGTTTAATTAAGTTGTGGATTTAATAAATTATAGCTAATATAATTAATTTTTTTTAAAATTACATTCCACCACTGGCAGAAGCTAGCACTAATACCATTGGGTGCAATCTGGGCAGAGAATGGGCATGGCGAAGCAGGGATTGGGGCAGGGAATGAATGGGCCTCAAAATGGGCAAGGAAGGGAAGAGAAAGAGGCATGGTGGGCTGTGAATGGGTGTGATGAGGCAGAGAATAAGTGATTGTGGCTAGCAATGGGCAGAGATGGGCAGCAGGTGTTCTGGTACCTAAGAAAGGCAGCAGGCTGACCAGCAAAAAAAAAAAAAATCAATATCATAAGGCTCATCATTTCTGTTTCATACACTTAACAGATTATTGAGGTTATATGTCACATGTAAACTGAGTATCTTTATAAAATACCCGTGTGTACTAATTCTCCACACTATCATATTTTCACTGCTACTTCAGGGACGTGTGCTCCAACATTGGTAGGACGTTGCTGCAGGGTTGCTAGGAGCTTGCTTTATGGTTTCAAAATTTGCACAAGCCATGGATGTCTCTGTGGGTTTCTACCAGTCCTTAGACCAACATGGCAGTCATATGGTCATCCTGTAGAGATGGACTAGAACTCGAACTCGAACCCAAGTTTGAACCAAACTATTCGAGTTGGAAAGGACTGGGACTTCTCGAACTATCCCAGACCCGGAGTAAAATGTCTATTATACCAATACGCGAGTAAATATCGAATTCTCGATTCTGCGAGTAAAATGTCTATTATACCAATATGCGGGTAAATATCAAATTCTCGAATCCGCAAGTAAAACGTCTATTATACCAATACACGAGTAAATATCGAATTATCGAATCCGCAAGTAAAATGTCTATTATACCAATACGCGAGTAAATATCGAATATCGAATCCGCGAGTAAAATGTCTATTATACCAATACGCGAGTAAATATCGATATCGAATACCGCAAGTAAAATTCTATTATAACCAATACCGAGTAAATATCGAATTATCGAATCATCCGCAAGTAAAATTCTATTATACCATACGTCGAGTAAATATCGAATATCGAGAATCCGCAAGTAAAATGTCTATTATACCAATACACGAGTAAATATCGAATTCGCGAATCCGCAAGTAAAATGTCTATTATACCAATACGCGAGTAAATATCGAATCTCGAATCTGCGAGTAAAATGTCTATTATACCAATATGCGGGTAAATATCAAATTCTCGAATCCGCAAGTAAAACGTCTATTATACCAATAAGCGAGTAAATATTGAATTCTGGAATCCGCGAGTAAAATGTCTATTATACCAATACACGAGTAAATATCAAATTCTCGAATCTGCAAGTAAAATGTCTATTTACCATAACGTGAGTAAATATCGAATTAACGAATATGCAAGTAAAATGTCTATTATACCTATACACGAAATAAATTAGAATTCTCGAATCCGTGAGTCGTTCATGGGATATTATTGAATGTTCGAACGCGAGAGCTCGAAAGTATGCGCGTGAGAGTAAAATCGATATTTTGAAAGTCCCCAGACCATTTCCCAGGTCCCACAGCCATTTACATTAAGTTACCATTGATATTTTAATTGTATTTCATTCCAACTTTTCAAACTATTTGACTCCCATTGACTTTAATGGGTCCGTTTTCGAACTTTCCATATAGTTCGAAAGTTTGAAAACGGACCGAACTTTCGAAAAGTTCGCCCATCTCTACCATCCTGTTATATTTTTCACCTCAGACTTTAGTCTGACAACATATCATTTGTTCTTCCCTTTTTGAAGTGTTTTTGACTTGCCCAATGATGTTTGGTCCCATTATAACCTTCTCTGTAATATCTTCTCATCACTTATTGATAGTTCTTGGCACAGACACAACCAACCAGGAAGAGGATTAAAAGGAATACTAAACCATAAAAGGGGAAGATAAGGAAGCAATCCAGTGCTTTAGATTTCTGCCTTAAATTACTAATAATTAAGAAGTTTTCATTTAATTACCCTCATATCTCATGGAAAGTGATGTATGTCCACAGCTCCAACACTTCCCTGGATCTACGAGCAAAAGCTCACAACCCCTATGTCAGAGAAGGTGGCTTGTGAGATCTGTCAGCCATGGTACCATGCAGGCATCTTTCAAACAGGACCACTCTTCTGTAAGGCATGAATGGGAGGGAGGTATAAGGTATGTCTCCAACCACCTGAAAATAAGCCTTTATGCTTTATATTGTTTTATTATACTTTAGTGCCCATAATGCTGTGGTACACTGGCCTATTTTTCTATTAAATTGTTTTTATTAAATTGATCCTTGATCGATTCCTTTTTTTATTCTGCCTTTAATAAAACAAAATTTACTGACATTGGTCAAGTTGGAAATCTATCAATCATACCAAAGTTTTTTGACCCATTGACCGATTCCTGTTAAGATTGACAAGCTTGACAACTTGCTTGCTTTGCACACTCAATGTTGTAATTATTAACACTGAATTTCAACTTTTCAACACCAAATTTTGAATTTACAACACCAAACTCTGAAAGTTCTGCTGGATTCACCAGTAGAGATGATGCAGATTTGACGGATCTGCCGGAACTCGGACTTTGCGGAATTCTGACTTTTACGGGTTTTTCCGAACCACTGATCTTTTTTGGAAATTTTTTAGAAATTAAGAAAAATTAAAAATTTTGTAAATTCGAAATATCTAGAAATAAGGCGGGATGCCAAAACAGGAAGTGCAGGAAGTTTCCAGTACTGGACAGTGTTTTTTTTTTTTCTTCATCTCCCAGGTCAATGAGCCATTTACAGTAAGTTACCATTGCTATTTATACTTTTTTATCTCCCATTGACTTTAATAGGTCCACTTGCGGACTTTCAGATTTTTTCGACAATCCGCGAATCTGTCTGCAAGCTGAATGGATTTCAGTGAGTTCTGCGATCTCTACTCACCAGGTTCTGTTTAAAACCTGGACACATCGCACATCGCAAGTATTTCCATATATCGATTCCCAAGTGTGGTTCTGTAAACAACTAATTTTTGACACTTGAGAGACTTATCAAACATTTTCTCGAAATGTGAATTGAAATACAAGTCGATGATGGCAAGGCCACGTTTATTTCCTTTACCATTCTGAAAAATGCAAAACAAACCGGGAGTAAATAAAATACATATATATTGTACTTTATTACAGCAGAAATGCCATAGCTACATGTGTTTACCAGACATAACGGTACAGAGAGATATTAATAGACATCTGTTATAAGTGTCGGACATACATTTTATTAAGATAATAACACAGGTCATAAAAATTTACGATAGAAAATAGGCGATCCTAAGAGTAACCAAACTCAAAGCTCCATCAATCATCATCCAGACTTTACTTTGAAGTCAACGGTTTAAACGTATAAACATAGGAAACAGGCCTTGGTTCTCTGCATATAGAGTTATCCATTAAGCAACATAAACCCGCGGATACCGTCCTCAAGATGGAGAAGTGAATCTTCTTTGTAAGCCAATAAATAAATCCAATTTCTGGAATCCTCCAGGAATATCTCTCCCTGCTCTCTGTCAGTCGTACATCAGGCAAATGAACACAGAGCTCTAATACAGTAATTGCTTATTTCCAGTTGCAGTTTCAGGGGAAGGAACTAGATGTAGAGTAATTACCCTCAGTCTGTGATCCACGAGACACTCCTCCATTTATAATCTGCTACTGTTAATGCTCTGGGGTCACACTCCATTTGTTATTACTTTATTTAAAATGAGGCTCTCGTGTTCTGGGGTTTCTTACTGTTCAGACCCCTTGTCTAAGTAATGGATTGGTATAGATTCCACTAGGAAAAAGAGATAAGCCAAGAACACAATTCAGCAGAATAGGAGATCTACCTTCCACGCTTGTTGAGCTGAAGCTTTCAGCCCGTCTTTGCGGTCTTAATCATTAAAGGGGCAGCTGAATCGGGAAATGGATACACAGAATGGCAGGATTAGTATTTTAAAGCTGCCTCTCATTGGTTACTTCCCCGGTACTTACCCCCAGTATAAATAAAATTGTGACAGGAATAGTCCCTACTGTGCAGGAAATTATAATGAGAGAGTTATCCAATCAAGTATTTACTCTACATAAATGGCCTTAAATTAAATGGCTAAGGACTGGACAAGCTCTGAGCGTGTATCTGACTGTGTGAATATATTTCTCTTGACCTGCGGTACCTAAGGACTGGGCGTGTGGGCAAAACTCAACAGTCAGTGACCAAACCATACGGGATAGCTGGGAAATAAAGAACAAACTCCGTGTTAGTGTTAATAATGTAAGTTTCCCGGCACCCACACCAAAATAATGGGTTAGGTACAATTACGATTTTGTTGTCAAGGTGTTCTGCCATCCGAATCAGATACAGATTAACCATATCAACCTGTATTGTAGGTTATTGTTAACAGGATAATATAGAGAGGTGCCTTTAAAAGGTAAAATATGGGGCATATTTATAAAGGTTCGTTGAAAAATCATTAGCGCCATGCTCTGCATTTCGTTATTGCTGCCATAACTGATCAATCATATTTATAATGGGAAGCAGAATGGCATTCAATGAGATTGAATGTTGATAAATGTAAGATGAGGCATTGGGGGTGATGCTTTTGTGGTTTAACAATCCTGGTGACAGATAACAGATTTAGCTGTAGCAAACAATGCCAGGTAGCAATGACTAGAGCAAACAAGATATTGTCTTGTATAAAGAGGGGAATAGATTCAAGGGAGAAAAATATTATTCTCTATCTTTACAAGGCACTGGTAAGGCCTCATTTGGAATATGCGATTCTTTGCCTTTCTCTGGATCAACTGTTAGGTAGCCTTCATGGACTTCATGGACGTATGTCTTTGTTCAACTTCAGTTACTACTATGACTACTATGGTAAGACGGCGGTAAGTGTGTTCTTGCAAGTTCAGCCATTTAAAATTGCCATGCCTGAGGTGGTGAAAACCCATAAGTTCCCATATATGCCCATATATGTAACCTGCCAGTAGGTCCTTGGAACGTGTCAGTACATTGTGGGGTGCTTCTTAATTAGAGATGGTCGAACTATGAACGTTTGATTGGCCGTTTTCGAAACTTTTCGAACATATTGTAAAAGTTTGAAAGTTCGAAAACGGACCATTAAAGTCTCTATGGGAGGCAAATAGTTCGAAAAGTTCGAGTCAAATACAACTAAAATATTAATGGTAACTAATGTAAATGGCTGTGGGACCTGGGAAATGGTCTGGGGAGCATGTTCCAATATCCAGGACTTTCGTAAATCGATTTTACCTCTAACGCGCGCTACTTTCGAGCTTTCGAGTTTCGAACGTCGAAAGATGGCTGGAATTGGGCTTTACTCGGCAGATTTCGATGTTCGCGCCTAGATACCATGTACATTTTACTCGCGGATTCGAACGTTCGACCGTTCGAACATTCGATAAATCATCGAAAGTCCGGGAAATATCGAAAGTCCGCGTCCGAGATAGTTCGAGAAGTCCGGGTCCGTTCGAACTCGAACAGTTATGCCATCCCTATTCTTAATACGATTGTCAATTTCTGGTTTTACCAAGATCTCTTTTTTACCTTCATTTGCAGCCATTTTCTCTTTTCGCTGCGATACTGGACTTACTACAATAAACATGACAAAGTCGCCATTGCACATCGGCAATACCACCACACATTGTCACTGAAATCATTTTCATAAATATTGCAAAAATAACGATCTTTGCCATTGCAATACCGTCATAGCGAAATGGCGAAAAATATCGATCGTTTATAAATATGTCCCTATGTCTTTTTATATCGTTGTTCTACTAGAAATTGCAAAACATTGTGTGCCCCCCGAATGCTTGACTTCCCCCCCCATAAAAGAAGAGAAACACAGCCGTGCTGCAGAGCTACTATGGCATATATATACAGTATATATAGAGGAGTTCTCTATGTTCACTATAGCATATATATAGAGTATATATAGAGGAGTTCTCTATGTTCACTATGGCAGGTAATACAGTATATATAGAGGAGTTCTCTATGTTCACTATAGCATATATATAGAGTATATATAGAGGAGTTCTCTATGTTCACTATGGCATATATATACAGTATATATAGAGGAGTTCTCTATGTTCACTATGGCAGGTAATACAGTATATATAGAGGAGTTCTCTATGTTCACTATGGCAGGTAATACAATAGAGATTTCTGTCCTCTCTTCGCTGGTCTATAATTTTTATGATGACATTTACTGCGGTTGTTCTTTCATCTCATTGAAATTGGACACCAATAAAAAATCCATCTTACTAGTCTCATTAGCAACGTCTTCTGGGCAATGTGATTGTTTTTATTGAGCTGGTTATTAATCAAGTTTATAGCATGTGTCCTTCAAGTGACATTTCTTTATTGACAGCTTTTTACAGTAAGTGAACTGTAGGTGAACTAAACCCGACGGGACTCTAATTGACGGGGATTTCATGGATTTGGAAAAATGTTTTAAAGTCTGTAGGGGCTGATGCAATAAGAGGTACAAAAGTTTGCCAGTGCTATTAGTTTGCATCAACCAATCAGATATTTGTTTTTTACTGGGTCATTGCAGTTATATAACATCTTATTGGCTGCTGCAGATTATTAGCACAGGCTAACTTTTGCACCTTTTATTGCTTCATGCCCTATGGTATGTAACATTTTACCTTTACCTCATTTCATTAAATAGTCTGAACCAGTTTCAAAAACCACATGTCCGATCGTCCGGTCCATGCAACCAAAAAAATACTGATATATTGGATTTATCGACCCGAAATATCTATGTGTACGCAGCCTAAAGCTTACCATTTGTCACGAACTCTACCGGGACAGACCCAATCTAAAGGGAGTGTCCCAGAAAGGTTTGTCATTTGCCAAGAGTATAACCAGGGGGTTTCTGGGTGGGTCAGGTAGTTCAAGCCAGGGTTGGGAGGAGCTTAAATGGGCCCAATATCGGAAACTTAGTTTTTATAGGGATGAAATGGCTATTATTATTATTATTATTATTATGGATTTATATGGCCAACATCTTCCGCAGCGCTTTACAATTACATGAGTAATATACATCAGGCCCTGCCCCAAAGAGCTTACAAACTAAGAACATTTAATTGGCACATACAACCTATCAGTACGTCTTTATGACTGTGGGGGAAACCAGAGTGCCTGGAGGAAACCCACACAAGCACCGTGCTGCTAGAAATCAATTAGAAGTCAAGGAGTTCTATGACCAGTTATAAAATGTATAAAAGCAGTAGTAATCGTTTTCCTTTACTACTCTCTTTTTCTGAATTTTTTAGCATTGGTCACATGATTTATGACATATCTTAGCGACTATTATACAGATATGTTGCTCTCTATTATACAGATAATGCACACTTGCCTATTAGAGTATTATACTACCTTCCATCAAACACATTAAAAGCAAACAAATAACCAGAAAAATTGTAAATTATTGTATTTTTACCTTATTGCACAATACTGAAAATAAATAGGATTTATAATTTTAAGATTATAATTTTTTTCCCAGTCCAGTAACGCATTTTAACAAAAAAGCTGTAAGGTAAATGATGATATAAACGAAGATTAATGCAATGCTGCATATGTTTTATGGTAGTGATTTCAAACCTTGGCATTTAGAAACTACAACTCCCAGCATGCTTTGCTTGCAGAACATCTGGAGTGCCAAGGTTTGATATCACTGGTTTAAGGGATTGGTTGGGTCTAGTGCTTGTCAGACTAGTGATAACCCAAAAGTGTATCCAATATACATAGATTGTAAGCTTTTACCAGGCAAAATCCATGTATCCTAAAATACTGGCCTCTAGAGATGGGATCCGGGTTTGACACGAACCCGGATCTGACACGGAGCCCCTCTGTTCCAAAATCCAAAAGATCTGTCCGAATCCTCTGGATAATTTTTTAAAATAGCCCCGTACTTTCGAAAATTATCGAAAATTCGTTCCGGTTTTGGATTTTCAGATCTTTGGGATTTTCCCGAGACTAGTGAGTTTCGGCCATCGCTAGTGGCCATCTCTAGTGGCCTCAAAAGGGGTTGGCAGGGCAGGGCACTGCACTCACAATCCAGCCTGTATTTTTTGCTTTTTAAAGGGTCCAAAAATGGTCCCAAAATGACTTAAAATTAAATTGACAGTAATTGCTTTCCTGAGTATTTTTGCAATTTAATTTTGTTTTGTTTTTTTACATAGTTTTGAAGATATTTTCATTTTTATTTGTGATATGGTAGCAGCATTCCCTGCACTTCCTGCTTTGAAACCATGTGACACTGCCTCCTCCTCCTCATGGGCACCTCCCCTTGCAGTCCCTTTGAAACAACCTGTGGCCCCTCCCACTCCAGTCACTGTAACTCAATATCTTCCTGCTTTATTATGCTTTCTCCTGCACTGAGAATGTGCCAACTGCAGATTAGAAGTAGGAACTAGTATTTATGACCGCAGATTCAAAATCTCCCACCCCCTAACTTTCTGATCAGTTATTTCTTCATAACTTGGGCTGTGTAGCACGTAAAGAGATGGTTGGTGGCTCATTTTAAAGGTAGGAGGCCTTTCGTTGAAAATCAACTTGTTTGAAGACCACAGTTCCCCTTAAAAACTAGCCAGGTGGCAATCCATGTATAACTTTTTACCATTTCCTGTCTATTTAAATTAGAAGTTTAAAAATAACCTTAAAGGACAACTCCACCCTCATAAGAACATGTTTTAGAAAGAATGGCCTCTTTAAAATATGCTGATATATCACACTTTGTCCTATGAATTCATTAATGTATGCCTGCTATGCTTCTGGATGCCTCATGGGCAATTTAGAAACCTGTACTGAGCATTTACTGAGCCTGGGCATGCTCAGAAGAGGCAGACAGGGGATTAGCATTCAATGTGATGTCAAGTGTGAAATCCATAACTGACATTTGCTAACTGGAAGAACCAGGAAGCAGAAACAGGGGAAACAGGACATTGTGCAGGATTTCAGGTTAGAATTATATAGTTCAGATTTCAAACTATTACCGTTTAGAGTTTTGGGGGGTGATTTACCTGTATGTAAGTTTTCATTTTAGGGCTGGACTTGCCCTTTAATCTGCTCATCCAGTGATTTCACACAAATGACTACCTGTTTGCAGGACCCCTAATAGTATAGGTTATGGTCTTGCCCCTTGACCCTGGAGCAATTCAGCTGCTCACTAGAGATCTGATCATGACTATCCAACAGCCAATGATGTAAACATCCTAGAAAGTGTGCATCCTGGGAAGTTTGCTGAACCGGAAATGTCAGCTCACTACTGACCATAGCAAATAACCACAGAATAGCAAAATATATGAATTCAATTGATTTTTCAAAAATCAAGACACAATATGTATGCCACATAGAAAAATAAATGAATTATCAACTGTTTTTCCACTGAACTTCCCCTTTATGGTAATTATTTTTTTTTTCTTGTTTTATTTTTAACTTGTATGTAAATACATACTTATGTATTTAATTTCTTGCACTTGACGTATAAAACACGGTGCACATCATAGTAATAAATACGTACATAACACACACAATGAAATCTGCTGTGTTTCCTATTAAGCTAATGATCATCTTATAATCTTTGCAGATCTTTTAGTTCTATCTAAGGGCATCTTTAGCCCAAGCAAGGAAAGGGTCACAGCGAATTCCTCTGCTGGTTTAAACATCTTCATTTGCCAGCTGTCCACACTATAGGATTATAAATCACATCTTCCCCACTCTGTCTGCACAATCTGCCACAAATAAATACACCCAGGGCAGTGATTCGTTGTGTTTACAAATGTGCAGATCACAGGTTGTGACATGAGACTGGATGAGAGATACCAAGTGCTTCATTTATCGCCCATTCCCCCAATACAGTCACTTTGTCCACCTAATGAGAAATTCCCTGCTCTTTAGTCCATCATCAGAAGTAATTCTGGCTTTAGCATTTCCGCCGAGCGGCCTAAACAAACTCATTGTCAATTTCTCACTGTTATGGTTTTATAACCCCTTGAATGCCCCTTCTTAGGCAAGAGCTAGGGCGCTCATTATTGAATAGGGCGCCTGTGTTCTCCCAAGAATCTCCCTGTCAGCTTTTACTTGCTGTAATTTTTAACATTGTAGTGAGTAGAGAGCTGCTGTAGACTTATAACATTGACCCTGTGACTAGCACCATGAGATCCCTATCCCTGCCTCTTTCTCTCTTCTTCCTTCCATCCAACTCTCTCAATTAGAACTTAGATAGGTGAGGAGTGAACAATTCAATGGAGGAGACATGGAAAGCAGGTACCTAACTGTATATATCACAGTCATGCCGGCAGCTGTAAGGGTTAATTCCAATAGGAGACATGGAAAGCAGGTACATACTTTATATCACATCAATGCTGGCAGCTGGAAGGTTAATTCCAATGGAGGAGACATGGAAAGCAGGTACATACTGTATATCACATCAATGCTGGCAGCTGGAAGGGTTAATTCCAATGGAGGAGACATGGAAAGCAGGTACATACTGTATATCACATCAATGCTGGCAGCTGGAAGGATTAAGGGCTAGGCCACACTGCTGCAATTTTTCTGCGTTTGCTTTTGCGTTTTTTTCAAATCATTGAAAACGCGGCAACGCACCAAAAACGCGTATAGGAAAACATGCGTTTTCCTATACCTAATGAAGAAAACGCATGCGCAAACTTAACGAAAACGCATGCGATTCTATGTGCGATTGCGTTTGTGCTGCAGTGTGGCCTTACCCTAAAGGTAAAACTCTGCTGGCAATGAAAGCGTTAATAGCAATACTCTGGGAAAGTGCTGGCACTGACTTTATTAATAGGAAAGTCTGCTGGCACTAAAGGGTTAATGCCAATACTCTGGGGAAGTCTGCTGGCACTAAAGGGTTAATGCCAATACTTTGGCATTAACTTTCATTGCCATCAACCTTTTCCCCAGTTCCCCAGAGTATTGGCATTAACCTTTCAGTGCCAGCAGACTTCCCCAGAGTATTGGCATTAACCGGAAGCTAGTGTAGTCCGTTACCATTCAATTCAAAACAGGAGTAAAAGGTGCCCAATGCACCATCTCGTAGATATAAGATAGGTTAGCTGTCGTCTATAGCGGCTAACCTTCGGAAATCGCTCAAGCCGGTAAAGTGTGTTTCTTAAGGTAGGGCACATTAGATGTTTCTTCAACCAATTTATATCTTTGTTTTTCATTTTATCTATGTAAAGTGATTGAAAAGAGTGATAAGATCTGTCAGGGTCATAAAATCCATTGTACGACGATATCTGAAAGGTAGAATGCTTTTGATTGTTTTTTGGTTTTGACTAATTCAGTCTTTCTGGAGAACAGTCGGTGGTTTTATAAACATGATCAACTCAGGCATGTCTAGCTTTACATTCTCCAACCAAAGAGCAAGGTAGCCTTATACATTAGTAGCAATTCAAGTTGTTTCCATTGTGAGTATGCAGGTATGGGTGGTGAAGATGGTGGTGGTGGTGGTTGAAGATTGTAAAGAAAGTGATCTTTTGGGTGCTAAATAATGGGGGTTGTATGCATTAAATTTTCACTGCTTCTATCAATTCTGCCATGACCTTGCCAGCACACTAGATAATATACAGTAACGGCTGTCCATTACACCTCCTGGCCTGGGATCTTACAATAGAAAACCGGTATGTGCTGTCTCTAGGGCCAACTCTCTGCCCACACCACGAGAAATGAAGCGCTCCTTACCGGAGGCTTTCTCTTCTTAGGCCCGTCATTTTTTGGGCGCGCCGTCTCTGCCCGCTTCCTCGGGCCCGGGGGGCTCTCCTTCCGTCGCCGCTGTCCCCCCCCCCCCCTTTTGGCCCTCGCTGCTTCCCGCCCTCTCGCTCCCCCCCCCCCTCCCCGTGGCCGGATGGCTTCCCTGCTTCTGCTTTTCTCTTCCTTTGTTCCTCCGCCTTGCTCTGGCTGCTTTCTGTCTCTGCCCTTTTTTTGGTTGGCCGCCTTCTTGGTTCTTCCTGTTTGTGGTGGTTTTCCCCCCTTCCTTGTCGTTTGTGCGTTCCCCTCCCTGTTCTTGCTCCGGCCAGCGAGTCACTCGCGCAGGCCTGGCGCAACTGTCCGCCCTGCACAGACGAGCACGAGCCGAAACGAGGCGAGTCGCGGGATGGCAACATGTCTGGTGAGACCGACAGGGCAAGGCGCCACGACCTTCCGCGTGGCGCACCCGCCCACGCCGCCCCGTACGTGCTATAATTGTACCCGCAACGGTCCAGGAGCATTTGGAAAAGTATGTAAAACAGTGAATCTAAATTGAGAATGAAGAAGTCCTGATGTGTGGGATGCTGGTGAGGTCATAGGCACAGGATCAGACAGGCCCTAAATTCCAGCACTCTGCATGAAAACATTGAAAAATTCGCTATTAAAATAATAGTTATTTATCCTTAGAACAACCAGACTCTTGACCCAAAACTACAAAAACATCGCAAGGTCGAGGTTGGGTGTGGCCCAATTCCTGCCACATGTTAAAAACATTTGGGGGGTTGGACAACCTTTAACATTATGGACAATAAATGACATACTGGTCATTGTCATGGTAAGGTTAGTTTATATTTTTATTTAAATCAAGCCCCAAAAATTAGCTATTTAGAAAAGCTACCCTTCAAAAGTCCAATTCCATTCTAATCTCCCGACCGTTCTCCGATGCTCCCACATGACGCCCCTTACTACTGTTGCAACTGGTTACAAGTGCACTCAGGGAGCGAAGGGTTCATTAACGCTTCAATCCAGTAATGTCTGTCAGCATGGTCGTTTGACATGACATTGGAAGTCACTTAAAGGTTTTTTTAAAAAAAAAAAAATGTCCAATGAACTCATTGTTTAGTTTAGAAACAGTAAAGTAGGGAACGGTTTAAAACGAAAAAGTTTTTAATGGCAGTAGTGTCCACAAATACTGACTACAACAAACAGTCCTGGAAATCAAATTGTCATGTATTAACACTGACCTTTGTAACAGCCCCCATCTGATGAGTTACTATGAAAACAATCTCTTCCTTCATTATAGGAAACAGGAAAAAAACATCAGGGTTATACAATAAAAGTCTTATCATTTCAAATGGTGCTTATTTTGCCCCACCAATCAAATCTTATTTAACATTGGAAAGTAACATCTGATTGGTTGGGGCCCAATTAGCACCATTTAAACGTAGGAACTTTATTGGAAGAACCTGATTATTGTTTAAAAGTGGTGCTAATTTGGCCCTTAACAATCAGATGTTAGCTTCCAAATGTTAAATAAGATTATTGGTTGGGGCAAAATTAGCACGTTTTAAACAATAAGAACTTTTATTGATCTCCTGATTGTCTTTGTCCAACAGATCTTGGGGATACGTGGTGTATAGACACCGGATCTCCTCTTTGACATAGATATTATAGGTTACATCCCTTTACAGAATATTAGGATTGTGTTGACACACGCAGTTTTCAAAAGAAAGATTTTCCTTTACGATCTGTGGTAGATGAAAAAAAGGAAAGGGAACGGGGAAATAACGGGAAAAGGGAATCTTGAGTGACTGTGTTGTAGAGGAATGATCAGTTCTAAAGGGGGGGAATTTTATAATCCTGACCCCCGAGTCACTTGTGTTTAAACTTCATATCTCAACAGCCAATGGAAAGTCTAAATTTACAAAACCTTGGTAGGTCCACCTGTAGGACATTGATGATATAGTAGAAACCGCTTTGGGTAACAACCTGCTATAGCATCTAAACTCAATAATACATTGGCCAGGATTTCGGCTTGTACTGATACCTGAGGCAGTGAAATTGCCACGGACTACAAGAGGAAGAGTGGGAGATGTGAAGGAGGAGAGAGATAAAGAGCTTCTAATGCGAAGACAAATATTGAAGGGGTTGAGGTGCTGCACTTAAGGGTTCAAGGGAACAGGATGAGGGGGTCTGACAGGTGTTACGAGGAGGATCTTTAAGAGCGATGAAGGAATGTGTTGACGGGCTCAAGTGAATTAGGTTCTCAACACACTTTTCCTAAGAAGCCCCACTACTGAGTTTAAACGAGCCACGGGGAGCTGAGTGAGAGGGGGGAGAGCTGAATGAGGGAGATTAAGGTATAAAGATAAATGTAAATAATTCAGGGTAAGGGCAAGGTTGGTACTGTCATATGGACCAAATAATGAACACAAAGGGCCCTGTTAATGACGGCGTAACAAAAGAGATTCAAGATGTTGTCCCATTCGTGGGTATTAATATAAACCTTTCATTAAACACTGTAAAACATCATTATTTATAGCAGAATTCTCGTTTTTCTCCGTATATGGGGAAAACTTAAGGAAAGTGAAATAAATGTGCAATTTGGGGTAATGATCATCTTTGTGATATAGATTTATTTATCAGATGGAACTATGAGAGGCTACATTTGGGGAAATTGCTTTAAATGGAAATTGTCAGGAAGCAATTAAAACGATTGGCTTCAATTGTTAATGTTTGAATACTGCTGCAAGTCGGATTTAAAAAACAAGGGGCGAGTTGAAGAGGATAGAAGGAGATGTTGTTTGGGGGGGAATCTGCAAACTCTATAGAGCAGGAGGATATACGATTCTTCATAGAAGAATATTTACACACCTTGTTTAATTGGACAATCGTCAGTGGATCTTCCAATGAATGTCTCATTGGCCTGACGATTGAATGGTGCCCTCTAAAACAAAACTCACCTTCCAACGTTCCTGTGACATTGATGAAGCGGCGCTGAAGGAAAAGTGACATCGTCGTTTTCGGTGATGACCTTGCATGCGATTAATAAATGGTCCACGACGGGGGAAATCGCGGAAAAATGTTGGTGCAACCGTAAATGCTAAAAGTATATGACTCGAGTAGATGTTTTGTCTAGAGACAGGGCCAACCTGCATGTCGATGTGTATGAATGGCTTTTCGTTCTGACAACCGTGCCCATATATGGGACCACTTGTTGCCCCGAAAAGGCTGTTTGGCGAGCCCGGGAGGTGTTCTAGTCGACAACGAACAAAGACATCACGTAGCTCTTCCTCTCCTGCGCATGCAGAGTCCTCCAGGAGGACAAGGAAGAAGGGGCACCGGATGACACCCGACACCTCTACTCTTCATATTTGCAATTGGACAGGCAATGCATGGGAAACCCCTTTTGCGCAGAGATGTTGTGAGGTTAAGGATTTTTTTAAATTACACAGTGGGGCCAGTGGTGGATTAAAATTGTGTTAGTTTTAAAACCTACAGTGCCAGCAGACTTCAGAGTATTGGCATTAACCTTTCAGTGCAGCAGACAGAGCGTCTCCAGAGTATTTGGCCATTAACCTTTCAGTACCAGCAACTTCCCCAGAGTTTGGCATTAACCTTCAGTGCCAGCAGATTCCCCAGAGTATGGCATTAAACTTTCAGTACCAGCAGACTGGCACCAGAGATTGGCATAAACCTTTCAGTGACCAGCAGACTTCCCCAGAGTATTGGCATTAACCTTTCAGTGCCAGCAGGGGATCCTTCCCACCAGAGTATTGGGCATAACTTTCAGTGCCAGCCAGACTTCCCCAGAGTATTGGCATTAACCTTTCAGTTACCAGAGGACTTCCCCAGCGAATTGGGCATGAACTTTCGTGCCAGCAGGACTTCCCAGGTATTGGCATTTTAACCATTTCAGTGCAGCAGATTCCAGGAGTATGGCATTAAACCTTCAGTGCCAGCAGATTGCCCCAATAACAGTCACTTTGTCCACCCTAATGAAAATTCCCTGCTCTTTAGCCATCATCAGAAGTAGTAATGCTGGCTTTAGCCATTTACGCGAGAGGCTTACAAAACAAACTCATTGTCAAATTTCTCATTGTTAGGTTTTAGAACCCCTGAATGCCCCTTCTTAGGCAAAGGAGCTAGGGCGATCATTATGGATAGGGCGCCTGTGTTTCCAAGAATTTTCCCTGTCAGCTTTACTTGCTGTAAATTTTACACATTGTAGTGAGAGAGATGCTGTAGATTTATTAACAGTGACCCTGTGACTGAGCAGACCATGAGAGCCCCTTATCCTGCCTCTTTTTCTTCCCATCCAATCTCTGCCAATAGAACTTAGGTAGGTGAGGAGGAAAATTCACTGGAGGAGACATGGAAAGCGGTACATACTGGGTTATCACATACAATGCCGGCGGCGCTGTAAGGTTATTCCAATGGAGGAGACATGGAAAGCAGGTTACTTACTGTATTACATCAATGTGGCAGCTGGAAGGGTTACTTTCCAATGGAGGAGACAGCGAAAGGAAAGCAGGTAACATAACTGATATCACATCAATGTGGCAGCTGGAGGGTTAAATCCAATGGGGAGGAATGGAAGCAGGTAACATACTGTATATCACATCAATGCTGGCAGCTGGAAGGAATTAAGGGGCCTAGGCCACATGATGCAATTTTCTGCGGTTTGGCTTTTGCGTTTTTTCAAATCATTGAAAAAGCGGCAACGCACCAAAAACGCGTATAGGGAAAACATGGTTTTCCATACTAATGAAGAAAACGCATGCGCAAATTAACGAAAAACGCATTTGCGATTCTATGTGCGATTGCGTTTGTGCTGGCAGTGTGCTTACCCTAAAGGTTAAAAAAACTCTGTGGCAATAAAGCGTTTAATAGCAATACTCCTGGGAAAGTGCGGCACTGACTTTATTAATAGGAAAAGTCTGCTGGCATAAAGGTTAATGCTCTCAATACTCTGGGGAAGTATGCTGGCAACTAAAGGTTTGATGCCAAATAATCTGGGGGAAGTTGCTGGCAGGAAAGGTTAATGCCATCTCTGGGAGTTGTGGCACTTTGAAGGTTAGCCAATACTAGGGGGAAGTTGCTGGCCACTGAAAAAGGTTAATGCCCAATTACTCGGGAAGTCTGCCTGGCACTGAAAGGTTAATGCCAATCTCTGGGGACAGTCTGCTGGCACTGAAAGGTTAATGCCAATACTCGGGGAAGTCTGGTGGCACTGAAGGTTAATGCCATAACTCTGGGGAAGTCGGTGGCATGCAAGGGAATGCCATACCTGAGGGAAGTCTGCTGGCCACTGAAAGGTTAATGCCAATACTTGGGGAAGTCTTGTGGCACTGAAGGTTAATGCCAAATTACTCTGGGGGGTCTGCTGGCACTGAAAGGGTAATGCCAGACGCTGGGGAACGGGGGGAAGGGTTGTGGTATGAAGGTTAATGCCAAACTCTGGGGAAGGGAAGGTCTGCTGGTACTGAAAGGTTATGGCAACGCTGGGGAAGTCTGATGGTATGAAGGGTTAATGCCATTGGGGAAGTTTGCTGGTACTGAAA